>CM032061.1:0-24827 GCA_018831715.1 Matsumurasca onukii
ATTCCAATAAGAAGCTGTCTCCATATTATAGTATTACGATTCATCCGTGTAATAATATACGAGTGGGTTTACATGAGATAAACTTTGATAGGTTTTGTAGTAAAAAGTGCGGTAAAGTTTGTCTCGGAAGAAAGGATGTCTTTCCTATTGAGCTCTTAGCATCACTTTCATTGGACACTTTGAAACCGTACACATAAGTCTGTAGCTTGAAGTTTAACCTTTACAGTGAGCCAGTAATTAACCAGTAAGTTCAATTGACATTAACAACTGAACGATATTTTAACGTAACCTGTAAATCTTTACATAGGGAGGTTTGAATTCATGACATGACATATATTATTTTGCAGATAATCATTAAATAGTGACGGGTTGTAACTTGTCTGTCAGTAGAGTGGAAGATGCAGGTGCAGGTAAAGCAGGGAAATCTATTTCCGCATCTCATGCATCTTTCATAAGGAAACCCTACGTTATTGAATGACTTTATAACGGGTTGGATTGAAAGTGCATTACTGACAACGTATTTTATCACCATTTCATTTGTCTTATCATATTTTATCTTATACAATAAGACAAACGGTTGATTAATGGTGAACGAAATGGTAAGAATATTATTAATGTTGTGATTAGTTTTAACAATATAACTGACGATTTTATTTGAAGGACCAAAACTAGGATTCTTCGGAAACTAATTAGTGGATGCGCGAGTAACACGTTTCTTCAGAAATATGAGTAATTCCTAAAATTATTATCCGATGAAATTTGAATAACTTTATACCATTTCTTAATAATGGTATAGGTAAAGGTAAAACTGTCCCCTGTTCTTGATTAGCATGTTATGTTCTAAAAAGTATCATACATCTTAAATACTAAAATATGGAAGTCCCTTCCTGTTTAAGTTTGGAAGGTTTTAATCATTTAAGATTCGATCGGCAAAAGGTGTTGCTGATACTATACTTATATGTTTTCATTCATTAAAAACATTCATCAATTAATGAGTATTTGATTTCAACGTCAGTTAGTTATACTGTACAGGGTTATTACAAATTATGTTCACAATTTCTAGTGTGTATAAAATGTAGTTTTATATGTTGTACAAAGAAACAAAATGGTTACATTTAAAGAAAATCTCAAATGGTTTTGTCACAAGTACTCATAGTTGTAAGTTTTAGAAACGGGTGTCCCTTGTGCTACAACAGATTTCAACCCTATAATCAAGCTCTTTCCATACGTTGATAAGAGTGTCTTGATCCATTGTTTCGATGACATTGGTAGTCCGTTGCTGGATCTAAGGTTTGCTAATTGTAATGGTGGTTTGTACAATTTATCTTTGATGTATCTCCACAAGAAAAATAACAACAGGGGGTGTAATCCGAAGATATTGGAGGCCAGTTCAGGAGTACGACATCATTCGGACCTCCGCGCCCGATCCATGTTCCAAGCACAAATAATGTGCATTGGTAATTTACTCTTTTACAAATGCGGCAGTTTGTTTTAAAATTCAGGAAAATTTAAAATTAACTACTTGCGATTAGATTGGTTACTAGGTTACTAAAGGTTGGTTGCACACTAGTAAAAATTGTTTAATGTAATAATCAATCACACAACAAGCCTTCACACAACAACACGTTCACACAACACGTACAACAATTGACTTAAGAAACAGCAGATACGCGCCTAAACCAGTATAAATAAAACTTGATGAGTTTTTCTTTCCAATGACAACAATTAAAATGGTCTAAAAGCAAACTTACCTAATAGTGTTTATAATCAGAATCAGGAACATCATATGTAATAACCTGTATAAAATAATGTTTTTGTATTATAATTGTTTATTTAAATTTCTTAAGAATCAGCATAACAATCAAGAAACTTATATATTTATTAAATACAACTTCCTGTAAAAAATAATGTTTTTTTATATATGTTTTATAAAAATAATTCACTGCACAATTCAAATTGTTTACGTTTTAGTTGAACCTATAAGAAAGGCTGTTTTATGGCAATTATTCAATCTTTTCGCACATCAAACTACAACATTTATCAAATTTACTTATTATGCTTTAGAAACACATTTTGATTATTATATTATATAACTGAACATATCTTTAGTAAAGGTAAAGACATATTTTATGGTTTACAATACGATTACCAAGGTTACGTGAGTACAATATCTTTAAATTGTGAATAAACTCACCTACTGATGACATTGCTTCGAGCTGGTGATCATGTTCAAAATGTTCCACAATTAACCTTCTGGACTCGTATGAGTTGTCCACTGCGGTAACACGAGAACAATTGTTTTGAATATAAAAGGTAACATATAACATAACAGAGCTGCTGGAAGACAATAAGGTAAGTTTTAACAGCTCAGACTGGGACAGTAAATACCAAAGTTTATATCCAACTTTTTAACCTTCGCTTCACTGGTTTCTCTTGATATTTGAAAAACAAATCAAAAGCTTTACTCTGTTTGAGTTACTCTTATAGTGGTTACGAAACTGTTGAAAAGAGTGATATGTCCTTTTTCGAAACCTTCTATTTTAAACTCTAATTTTAATGCAAGGTAAGGTAAATGCCCTGAAAGTTTACTAATCACTTAATTACCAACAACACAAACGTGCCAACACATTCTTATGTTATCGTTTTGATGAGACATTTTGACATTTATTGCTTACGTTTGCTTCGTTCATTAAAAATATATATAGATATAACAACGTATTCGTTACACAAATAATTAAGAAAGCCGTTTATATTTCATACTTAACAGTTCAGAAAAAACTTTAACTCATATCAGTCAACTGATGAAGTATTATTAAACAATTAGATAATCGGTGAAAAGTGAGGAAGGAGCACTTCTTCAAGTTTAGACTCATGTCATTTGCAGTACACCAAGACACCACATTATCTAGGTCGGTTTGAAGAGCCTGGCAATCCAGAACAGAGCCAATGACCTTATACAACTTTGCATCATCTGCAAAAAGCAGCAGCTGGGAGTCTGATATCGCGTCCTGGAGGTCATTTATAAAAATTGAGAAGAGCACAGGGCCCATAAGTGATCCCTGGGGCACCCCTGACTCAGAAATGATAGGCCTAGACAGTTCGTTTCTGAAGCGAACAACCAAGGAACGATCGACCAAATAACTTTGGAACCACCTCAGTAGCGATCCGGACACACCAAGTGCCTCCAACTTAGCTAAAAGGTGGGCATGACTCATTCTGTCGAACGCTTTCGACATGTCCAGATAGAAGCTATCAACTTGTTTTCCGTCGTTAAAGGCATTCATAATATCATCTTGGTAGAGAATTAGGTTGGTGGTGACAGACCGACCCTTCACAAATCCGTGCTGGGCCGGGGATATGATGTTTTTCAATTGGAATGATAAGCGACTCAGGACCAAGGACTCAAAAACCTTTGCTAGGGCAGGCTGGATGGCTATGGGTCGATAATTTCTAGAGTCAGAAACATCTCCGCTTTGAATACACATACAGGTTCGTGAAGGTTATTCCGAAATGCAACTAGATACTAAATGTTCTTTATTAAGGAGAACCAGATCCTAATTAACACTTTTATTTTTTAAATTGTTTTCAAACGGATTGAATCGGCCATTTGCTTTATGATCGATAATCTGATGCCTCTTTAGTCCCTCGTCACCGTAATCACCGCTTTGACACCGTTATCATCCCTTCCTCTGCCAACGACCTTTCAACTGTTATTTGGAAAACAAATCAATGTCACAGTTGCTCGGTAATAGACAAATGATCTCCTTGTGGATTTTAAAACGATATTCTAGAGTTAAATGAAACCTAATAAAAGACGTTTTAATTTCGCTAATAGGGCTACCTAAACATTATTGCGTTGCAATACTGACAACCTGTCCTGAAGAAGCCTTCTCGTGAGTTACAGCCGACGAGGACATCCACAGTTGGCATACTTTCTCCAATGAACGGTTGCCAGCACTTTGACCAATAGGATGGCACACAGTAACTTCAGCAAGTGGCTCAGTTTCAGCTAATCAGGCACTGAAGATGGTACTCCGCAGCGAGACAGAAATATTCAAGCTCATTATAATGATATTTTGACGCAGTGTGAACCAGAAGAACTATGTATAGCGTTGTAATGGTTTAGTAAGTATATGCATAATAAAATGGCATAATAGTGACTTAATTCAAGTTGAACTCAAACAATCCAATACAAGTTTAAAGAAGTTTATTGGTTGTTTGAGTTAAACTTTGAGAATGTGTAAATTCTTATAAGAAGCTGTCTCCAGAACAGCATTATAGTATTCTCGATTAAGCAACAAATCCGTGTAATAATATACGAGGTGGGTTTATGAGATAAACAATTGATGGGTTTTGTGTAGTAAATAGATTGCATAGGTTTGTCTCCGGAAGAAAAAGGATGTCTTTCCTATTGACTCTTAGCATCACTTTTCATGGACACTTTGAAACCGTACACATAAGTCTGTAGCTTGAGTTTAACCTTTTACAGTGAGCAATATGTTCCATTGACATTGTTTCAACTGAACTGGACATTATTTTACTTGTAACCTATGCCAAATCTTTACATAGGGAGGTTTGAATTCATGACATGACATAAATTATTTATTTTGTAGATAATCCTTAAATAGTGGTGGGTTTAACTTGTTTGTCAGTAAAGTGGAAGATGGTGCAGGTGCAACGGAAATCTATTTCAGCATCTCATGCATCTTTCATAAGGAAACTTCTACGTTATTGAATGACTTACTAACGGGTTGGATTGAAAGTGCATTACTGACAACGTATTTTATCACCATTTAATTTGTCTTTCTCATATTCTTCGTATACGATACAAGACAAATAAATGATAATCAAACACACGATTATTCATTAATGTTTGTGATTAGTATTACCAATGTAACTGACTTGATTTTATTTAAAGGTACCAAAACTAGGATTCTTTGAAAATTAACAAGTAGTTTGCATGAGTAACATGCGGTTCTTCAGAGATATTCCCTAAACACATCCGATAGAAATTAAATAACAGTATCGCTATTTGTCTAATAATGGTAGAGTAAAACTGTTCCCTGTTCTTGTTAGCATGTGTCAAATTCTAACACTTATCATACGCTCTTGAATATTAAATATAAGTGCCTTCCTGTTTAAGAGATTAGGAGAGTTTTAATAATTCAAAGATTCGCTATTGCTCGGCAAAAAAGCGTTGCTGATATGATTACTTATATGTTTTAATTCGTTCAAAATCAATCATCAATTAATACGAGATCAAATTATGATTTTATCAGTTTATTTATACTGTATAAAACTTATTTCAGTAGAATAATATTGATTTAATACTTGTCTTAAGAAAGGGGCCAAAATCACCCGCGATTCAACACCAAGATTTCTATATATTTATATTTGAACAAGTCTTTTATAAAAGTAAAGACATTTATGGTTTAAATTACGAATACCAAAGATAAAGTGAGTATAATACATTTAAATGGTGAATGAATAAACTCACCAACTGATGTTTTTTGTTGACATTTCCTGGAGCCGGTGAGCATGTTTAAAACGATGTCACAGCTGATTATGTTGAAGTAGTGCAATAACAAATGGACTCGTAAGCATGGTTTACACTACGACTGTAACACGAGAATAATTGTTTTGAATCAAAGGTAACTGTAACATAACAGAGCTACTAGAAGACAAAGAAGTTTTTAACACAGCTCCAGAACTGGGACAGTTAATACCAAAGTTTATATCCAATAACCATTCCTTCACTGGTTCTCTTGATAGTTGCAAACTAAACAAATAAAGCATTACTCTGTTTGAACTTCTCTTATAGTGGTTACGTAACTGTTGCAAAAAGAGTGACAAGTCTTTTTTGCGAAACCTTTATTTAAAATACAGCATTCGTTGATGTTTATTTAGTTAATGTAAGGTAAGCTAAATTCCCTGAAAGTTTACAAATCAGCTCAATGTTAAACAATACATGTGTTGTTTATTTTGGAAAGTTTGAAATTAATACCATTTAGCTAGTTCAGTACTTTGAATCCGCTGATTTTGTGAATGGTTTGGCGTTAATAAAGTATATGAAACAAGTTGTTAAGAACCTTTACCATAGAATTACGCCATCCATGTAAAAATATTGTTTTCAGTTAATAGCACGATTAAGTACTGGAGGCTGAAGAGGACAAGCTGTGATTCTTGAAAACTAGATCTTCTCCATGGCTTCTATAATTGGTTCATGAATAACGAATGCATTGATTGTTCTTCCCCAGAGATTCTTTGTTGTTAGACGCTATTGAAAATATGTCCAAAATTTTATGTTGCTCCTTACTGATTATTTCTTTTACTGCTATTGACCTGATTTTGAACTATCCACATTTAGAGTTCTTCATTACACAATCAGGTTGAAACCATTAATTTTTGGCGGATTATACAAAACCACGTTGGTTATCTGGATAAGGTAATTTCAGACCGGTAGAATTAGAGATAAGGAACCCAATATTCGACTGTTTTCTCCACACGGTTTTATGCTTTAGATCCTCCATTGTCTGGGCTATCGCCAGGTGGCTGCCAATCGTTTGCATATCAAGGGGATGAAAGCTACGTTTTTCGAGTAACAAACTTTACATTTCAGAAAGTGTTGTTGAAGAATATGTTTTAAGAAAATGTTACTTCTAAAGCATTTTGTAAATTTATAACGTTTTTGAAACCATAAAACAGCTAGATGCTGATTAAAGTAACTGAGTTCATACACTTTGTAGAACTGTTGCACTTTTTTAAAATGTATATATCGTAATCTCAAGAAGGTAATGGTATCTGAACAGTGTTGGTTTAACGAAAGCGTTACAATGGCATGGGACCCACAGAAAAGCCACTTGAAGGCTCAGTTAAAGGTGAACTTTATCCTGTGTTGATTGTATTGGACATGTGCAGTGTCTTCATTTGCTTAGCTTCATTTTTGCTCATTTTGAGTAGAAGACAGTTCTCTTTTAATAAGTATGCTGTTTATATTATTCAGTGTTAAATAAATAAATAAATAAATAAAAAATGCCTTTATTTACAAGCGAATTTCAGGACAAAGCTGCTTTACAAATTTACTCAAGTCAACACAAATATTAACACTACTTAAATTTACTTTAAATACATCTAGTACACAACTATACACAACTGTATCTTTATACACGACTAGTATACACAAATTCCTTAAGCCTACTTCTAAAACCATTTGAAGACCTAAGTAATTTAAGCTTTTCAGGGAGGCCATTATACAACACCGGCCCGAAATATGCAAAACCCTTCCTCCCGACTTCCAATCTTACTTTTGGAAAATGTAACATTTTGTTTTGGCGGGTGCATCTTTCAGATATCTCGTCTCGGCACGGAAGTCTCTCGAGTAGGTATAGTGGCTCTCTGAGTGCAAGAGTTTTATGGACCATGCAGCAGGTCATGACTTTGCATACAGCATCCATGGGTAAAACTTTCAAAATTTCCCGGTAAGGAGAGACATGGTCAAAACGGCTTAGGTCAAAAATAAACCGTATGGCTGAGTTTTGAAGTTTTTGGATTCTTCCCATGTCTTCTTTGGAGATGCTATTGCCATATGCAGGATAACAGTAATTGAATACTGATAATACCATGGACTGCACTATTTGTAACTTGGCAGATTCAGGTAGCAAGGACCTGAACCTGTATAAACCTCTCAGTCTTCCTAGAGCTCGTTGAATGGTGTATGTGACATGATCAGAAAAGCAAAGGTCTTTATCCAACACAACGCCAAGAGTCTTGACTGTGTTGCATATTTCCAATTGCTCACCATCTAGCTCGACAGTTGCATTGTTGCAGATAAGTTGAGACTGAGGGTTTGGTCCAATATGAAGCACATTACATTTGCCTATGTTGAGCTTTAAACCATTTACAGCAGACCACTTTGCAATGTTTTCCAGGTCAGAGTTGATCTGATCTATTGCCTTTGCTGTCATGCTTAGCTCATAGGACAAATGTAACTGGCAGTCATCAGCATAAAGGTGTGCGGTGCAGCTTTGTAAACAGCTTGGCAGATCTGCTGTGTATAAGTTGAATAAAATTGGGCCTAAACAACTACCTTGAGGAACTCCTCGCGGTTTTAAAAGCGGACAAGACGTTGCATTCCCTAGCTTGGTGACCTGCAGCCTATCTTCAAGATAAGACCTTATCCATTTCGTGACGTCCTCTCCAAATCCATAGTAGTTTAATTTCGCCAGTAGCATTTCATGGTTCATAGAATCAAAGGCTTTAGAGTAGTCAAGCATTACCAAAGTACTGAATTCCCCTTTATCCTTGGCTCTAAATAGATCTTCAAATAAGTTAGTGAGGGCAGTGCAGGTGCTATGGTTTTCGGAATCAGACTGCAGCTTTGGTATGATGTTTTCAGATTTGGCAAACATGTTAATCTGGTCAATAACAATTTTCTCAAGAATCTTTGATATCGCTGGCAAAATTGATATAGGTCTTAAATGTTCTACGCTGGTTGGAGGTGTAATTTTGGCAAAGGCTGAACAATGCTCATCTTCCAGCTCTTAGGGTACACGCCTCTTGTCAGGCTCTCATTAACTAAATAAGTAATGCTTTCCAAAGCATACGGGCTTGCAGCTTTTATCATAGAAATGCCCAAATCATCAGAGCCGACTGCTTCAGATTTTATACTATTCATTGCAGATTTGACGTCATCAATGGAAACTCTTGAAAATCGAAACTTATTTCCCTCATCTTTTGTGAATTGCTTTTGAAGAAATCCATTGCTTCAAGTCTATACTAGTATCCGAGCCCATCTCAACAAAATATGTATTTACATCATCAGCTTTCATACCAAACGGAATATTTATGGCCTTATTTTTCGGACCAAATCATTTCTCTTCAGACAGTTCCAAAACTCCCTGGTGGATTTATTTGAAGACAAGTTATTTTCAAAATACACTTTTTTTACATTTCTTATCGTTGCATTTAATCTGTTTCTTATGATTTTATAATTTGCCCAGTCAGAATGAAAATGGCTCTTCAAGTATTTAGTTTTCAGTTTGTTCTTACTCTTAATCATGTCTTTAATTTCCTTATTTATCCAAGGAGATTTTTTCTTGGTCACCCTCTTACATACCATAGGAGCTAAATCATCATAAATGTCCTTTATTTTTGATGTCACAGAAGCTTCTATTTCATCTACATTGGTCTCACTAAGTACTTCTTCCCAGTTTGTCTCTGCAAATCGATTGGTAGCCAAGCGTACATCAAAATTCGTAAAGTCTCGGTATCTTATATATTTTGTACTTTCTTTTTCTTTGATACATTCAATATTACAGTAGACTAGCTTATGGTCAGTAATCCTCATGTTTCTGTGGTCTAGTATGCTGGGAGCGTCAATTACGCCAGTCTTTTTTATTGTCAATGATTTGTCTACTATGATATGATCTAATAAAGTCGCTGAATTCTCGGTTACTCTAGTTGGCTCTTTAATTACTTGAACAGCGTTGTTTTGCTTCAGAAGACGGCATAAGTATCTTGATTGGGGGCAGTTAACTGATGTTAAGTCGATATTGTTGTCCCCAACATAAACCACGTGGTTGACTTCTACTGCAAGGTCAACAAACAGGGAATGAAAGAGATCCGCAAGGCGAGAGTACCTAATGTAGGACGGCCTGTAAACAACGCACAGCCCAAGCTTGACCCCTTTAAGTTTGATGACTACACAGATATACTCGATGCCAGGGTCCACATCACCAGACAAGTAACGCCGCTCGTGCTGTATATTTTCTTTGAGGTAAAGAGCCACCCCTCCACCTGCATCCTTGATGCACGCTTGAAGATTTTCGAGACGGTCGCATCTTAGTAAGGTGTACCCTGGAATCATGAAATTTTCAGACGGTGTATTTGGACTTAACCACGTTTCTGACACCCCAAAGGTGTCGAAGTCAAAGTCTCCCACCAAAGAACACATCTCGTCAAACCCAGTGTTCACAGACCTCATGTTAAGGTGGGCGACCTTAAAGATGTCAGTACCCCCCCTGTCTGCTAGTTTTCCGAAACCACGGGGCCACCCAAGCTTTCACGAGGAACGTGATCACCCGTTGATGCCCCCGCAGTTGCGGAATCCAAGCCAGGAGGTGACGGCGCTTCATGCCCAACACTGTCTTCAGTATTTGTCGTGCTTAAACTCCGCAAAACCTCAGCTATATTGTCCACCAAAAATGTACCAAGTCGAGAGACGCCCCTTCGATTAAAGTGGACACCGTCCCGGACGAGATCAGATTTAGTGACACAGGTGTTCGCCTCGACGAACCTGACCCCAAAGTTGTTGCACATCAACTCTAACTGAGAGTTGAAATTGTACAACGCTCTGTAGCCAATGTCACGCCGAGTCAAAACACTGTTTAAAACCACCGTGGCTTCAGGAAATTTGGTTCGTGCAGTGAAAAGCAACTCCGCCATGTCGTGAAGGGCCTCACGTTTACCGTGGCCGCCGTTGTACCCTGGCCCCCCTTTAAAGCCCCTCCTAAGGTTGTTGCACCCTACATGAATATATATCACAGACAAATTTACACCAACATAGCTTAGAAGTACATTTTTTATGTCTAAGATCTTCCCCCCCGGAATACATTCAATAAAAGCCCCTCTTGAAGAGCACTTAAAGCTAGAATATCTCAGATGGGAATCCCCTACTACAAGAACTTTGTTAAAGTCTTTCACATGATCTACCAATGGTTTGTGTTTAGCAGTCTCCAGTGGGCTGGGAAGGAGGGGGGAGGTAGTCGGTTGAGGTGCAGGGGTGTGGTGTATCGGCTGAGATTGGCTGGTAGGAGATTGTGATGGTTGGGAATGGCAAGTGCAACTAGGGAGTGATGTAAGGTCATGGTACGAAGAGCTTCTCCGCCGGGCGTTCCTCTCCGAAGATCTCAGCTCAGCGCGCAGACACTTGATTTCCGATTCCAGGACTTCGATTGTAGTCAGGAGGCACTTCCGCTCAGCTGTCAGGACGTTGATTTGTTCTGTACTCTCGGAAAGCAGTCTTGTGACTTCAGGATCAGTATCTTTATTCACAGCTTCCTGTAACTTCTTGTTTTCTTCCTTATACTGAGCTAGCTGGTTTTCGAGGTCACGTGTCTTAGCCTCTAGATTATCTTCCAACTCGCAACACTCCAAAGTCATTCCCTTAAAACTCTTATTTAAGTCCAAGCATTTATTTTCAGCTGAGACAAGGTCCTCACGAACCGAGTCAATTTCTCGTTGTAAAAGACTGTTCTCCTTGCAGGCATCATCTAGCGTTGTCATAAGGGAGGTTATATGGGGTAAAAGTCTTTCTACAGATTCCTCGCCAAATGTTGCTACTATTGATCTAAGTTCAGCAAAGAATCTAGCAGCTAAGTCAATAACGTTTTGATCAAGGTAAACTAACCCTTCCAAAACTTGCCGAAGTTCAGCGCTTGATCTAGTTACAGGCATTTTGTCAATGGTAATAATTATTAATCAATTATTCAAACCACATCTACGAATCAAAGTATTAAAATCAATGAACTGTGACGCCCGACTTTTGAGGATGCAGCTTCACAGCAGGTCAGTAGTTCTGTTGCGTGTAAAAATTGAAGGCGCCAGAATAATCCAGCCGCGACGCAGTCCTGCAGTCAGCTGGTGCGTGTGCAGTTCTTGTTAGTGTGTGTAGGTTGGCAGCGACTCAGAAGGCTGCGCAGAAGGCTTGATAACTGCTATCAGACCCGCTTCACGTTGATATGCCTTTGAAGTTAGTCACGTTGGATTAACATTTACTTTACTTACAGCTGGAGTGTGATGATTATGACACAAGATAACGTCACTTCAATGTCCAATATAAAGTTATGAAACACTCAACGCTGACGTATATAAAAAATTACTAACTTAAACATGATTTTAAAACAGAGCTTAATAACGTGTTACTAGCAATGCAGACCACGTCTGCCAACTTAATAATGTTATGCTGTGTAATAGTTGATTTTACCCGAGGAGTTTTTTTAAGTTTAAAGTACGCGTGTCTTTTTATTAGTAGTTGACAAAAACTACACTGATCAAATACCGACATTACTATTTCATTTTGAAATTATATAACCATGCAAAGAGTGGGTCCTCTAATCAACAGACAACTCAATTACTTTTGTCTGCTAGATTTGATTGAACAAGTTACCAATCGTGCTAAACATATTGAACTGTATTCTTGATGCTATATCCATACCATTTTTACCAATCATAACCATTTTTTATATTTAATTAGATATCTTAGCATAATTATAAAAGCTGATATATATTAACTTATGGCGCTGAAGCGAATAATTTAACTCTTGACGCGGTTTGAACTGGAAAAATTAGATTTTCACAGTATATTTTATCATCACTAGGCCTTAAAGCGCTTTTTGATACGAGGACCAAAAGACACTTTAAGGACGAGTGATGAACGATAGATGTGTCATGCTGTAAACACTAATAATAAATACATATCAATAAGTTTTTAAAAATCAAAATAAATTGAAAGTAAACAGGGTTTTGAACTCAGCAGTCTAATGTACAATATTGTTTTGAACACACAGCTGTTTATAAAGAAACTGCACATGAAAGTAAACAATGTTCTGAACTCAGCAATCTAATTTATATTGTTTTGAACACACAGCTGTTTATAAAGAAACTGAAAGTAAACAATGTTCTGAACTCAGCAGTCTAATTTATATTGTTTTGAACACACAGCTGTTTATAAAGAAACTGAAAGTAAACAATGTTCTGAACTCAGCAGTCTTATTTATTGTTTTGAAGGAACAGCTGTTACGCTGATTTACTGTAATAATTTACTGTATGAGCCACTGTTAAAATCGTTGAATCAGCATGCCAAAAAATATAATTATAATGGTTTCTTTCCTCCCAGGGAGAATATAATCATCAAAACAAACATTCATTTGACCGGGAATAAAAATGCAACTTGAGCACTTCAATATAGCCTACATTTACAATTTGGGTATGGGTCAAAATGACAAGAGGGTTAAAATAGTGTCTTCCTGGACCTATTATTTCTGGATATAGGTCCATGCAGTGTATGTAAAGATCACTTTCGATGTAGCTATGTCCGCCACTGTATCGAGTATAGTACAAGCTACAATTGAGCTACAATATTTGCTACTACAATACCACATACAGTTAAACTAATAGTATCAGCTTTTAGTTTGTTGCCGAAACATATCTGATTTTTCAGTATCAGTTAGATAAAATATTTAATAGCTTAAAGTGGATAATAAGCTTAATTTTATGTTAATATAAATAGACAACGTTTATATTTTAAAAACATAGGTTGTAAAAGCTAACTAGGTTTTAGATTATGTGTGTAGTTATTTAAATTAACAAATACAACACGTAATCCTTCCTTAAACCTTCTATTCCTTCTATTAATACCAAGCATAATCTTATTTGTCCTAGAAAATGTATATCTCTTACTATTACTAAGAAACGACTGTGGCAAAGATGGCTATAAACCCAACTTGTTACTGAAGGTGTCAGAAGTGATGGATATCTCCCATTTCTTCTCACTTCTGCCCTAGTTATTTGTGTAGCTCAATGAACTTATTTTCTTTATTTTTACTTCCTATTTCACAATTTTACAATAGAATATGGCTTAAAGCAACTGTACTTATTACATGCGAAACTTTGAACTATTTTGTGTTTAATTTAGATTTCTACGGTTAATCCAACAAAACGGTCGATCCAACATCCATACCAATATTTTTTGGCTCCCTTTTGATGCAGACTATTGTAGTCAGTTACAGGTAATTTTCAAGTAAGATGGCTTCTTCTCATTTGGGCTGAGGGGGGAAGATTAAAGCTTGTAGCGTTTCATGTATTATTCTGATGAGTACTGACGTCTGGTTTGCTGGTTAAAGACTGATTGATGTAAGATTACTTTTTTGTTGTACCGTGATACTACTTAGGAACCTTTGATCTTTGTGTAACAGAACCTGTAGCTGTCCTGAGAGTCAAAGCTTCTAAACATCTAAAACTACATGTTTCTTTAACAATATTTCCGTAAGATGTTTTTTGACTTCAATATTGAAGGTTGTTTGACGGCAAATATACTGCTCAAGTGGCGTTTAAATAGAATTGAAAGTGACACATTAAAAGTATCACTGTGTATAAACTTCAAAAAGATATAATTATTCTAAACATTGATTCAATCAATCCTTTCTTCGTTTCTTTAAGTGTTAAATAGATACAGTTGTGTATGCATCATGTCTACACGGTCAATTACTGGTCAAACCATACTTTTGCAAGGTGTAGAACAAAGGGAAATAAGGAAACAGTGCTCAGTGAAGTCTGCAGTGTGCTGGGATATCTCAGGGGTCTCCCCTCACAATTAATTACATGTTCCATCATCGTCCCTCCTTCTCTCAGGTGATACTGTCGTGCCAAGTTCACAGTCGACCTCAGCAAACATCAAGATGGAACTCAAGAGGGACAAGAGGGATTTATTTATCATCTCTGTAAACCATCCAGATATTGTTGTAATTGTAGTTCTTTAAGCCCTAGGCTAGATGTGGACTTTTGTTGTAGACAGTTCATTTTGTGTTTCTTTTTGTCGAAGTCTAGAGGTGATACAGAATCTCTACCTTCTCCCCACAGTCAATACTCATTGATAAGGACGACTAAGTGTAGCAGGGGAGAAATTTCTAAGTGTTGAAGGTATAATTACACCCCAGAGTGTGGAAACTGTCTCCGGCTGAGTGAAAAGAAAGGGTTGTAAAGGTTTCAAGCGTTTGTCTGTAACAGAGACATGCAGTGTTCCTTTTACGAGTGACATTTAAACTTAACGACTGCCTAGAATTTAAAATCAAGCTAAAGTAGTGATCAGCGTCATGAATCCCGAAATTTAATTTGAAAAATTCATTTCGTCAAATTTAAACAGGATTTTAAAATACATACGGTTTTATTCTACGAAAGAATGGTTATTATTAAACACCTGCTTCACAATAGAACTATGGCTCCCCAGCAGAGGTAGAACATGAATGTTGAAAGGATTAACTATAACACAAAAATGTGCTTCAGGAAACAATATCGTGTAGGTTATTACATACCTTCCAATGAAAATATTGCTGACTTACTGAAATGTCTGCTCTTGGTATGTGTGAACTTCCTAGCAAACGTATAAATGAAAGAATTTGTTCATAATTTCTGAATTCTTTACGTTCTTTATGAACATCATACATGGATTTTATTTCCATCATAAGGTTGGGTTTGAAATTATTTGTGTTTTCTTTTAGTGAAGCAAATTTAAAATGTATAAACCAATATTTAACATTTCAAGTTAAGGTGCTTTTAGATGAGAAAGTCTTCGTCAGATACCCAATGAGTTTTATTTTTTTCTCAAGTAAGTCAATTACCTTAGGTAATGAAAAAGAGTCCGATGTGGTTCCATTGATCATATTGGTTCTTAAATCTAACTAATAGTCGTCTATAAATACAAAGTTTTGTGGAAATTTAGCTTATATTGCTGATTTTACTATGGTTTGAAAATTTGTTAATTCTTTTCTGGTGATCACCTCTAACTTTACTAAAATACTACGAAGCATTAAGTAGTGTCTTGAAGTTTTAACAGGTTGAAATAACAGTTGCTTTGTTTAATAAATAGTATCAATGAATTTATAAGTTAGAGTAGCATAAGTTAATGCTAATATACTTACAACCAACTGTCATAATTCGCGTAGTTACCGATATAGTTTATGTAGTTACTTTACGTTTTCACAGCTGATTCTATTTACCGAACCTTCAAACACTTCTGGGTTGATGCCGACATAGTGCGGGCTAAACTGCTGAGAACAAGAGCTTCTTTGAAGATGGCTTCCTAAAAGGATTAGGTAACGAATGATAAGATTACAATATGTTTCTGGCGAAGAACATATTCAATTTTACAGTACTAGCTAAATTACACCGCTACAAATATAGGACTAAAGTAGAAGAAATAAGTAAGTTTAAAAACATGTTTACACATTTGGACGATGGAATCTACTAAGGATCTCACGAGGTAGTGCCACGATTAGCGATAAACGTTAGTCGTTACGTTGAGCGTTTACACTAAACGCTAGCGTAAATATTGCTTGCAAAAAGCGGGGAAGCTTACCACACCTAACCTAAGTAAGTGCCACCCCTTCAGAGCCTGAACACAACATAATGCCTTCTTAAGTGCTCACACATCGCTTTACGTACTGAATTATACTAATTGATACTTATATAATAGTCACCTTTGTAATATTAAATTAAAGCTAACATAGGCTATAAGCTTTGTTTAACTAAATACCGTATGTCAAAAAATAATAACTATCATCACGCGGTGTTTGTTAACTGTTCACCATTATCGTTCTGGCAATATAAATTACTTTGAAAGATAAATAACTGATCCATCATCATTTGACCTGGTTTGGAAAATATTGCTCATTTTGTAAGGCTTTTAAACCTAAACTATATACTGCATAGCATTAAAAGATTGTCAAATACCTACTGAGTTGTGGCCTTGTAATAAAATATCCACTAAATTTCAACAATAAAACAAACAAACAAAATACGTTATTTTTCGTATATTTTCTTAACTTAAATAATCACTGGCACTCACGAATATAAACCAAGGGGTGCCATGTTTTCTTCCTATCTATCAGACCTCTACAGAATGTTGATATGATATGCGAGGAGTTGAGATACGAAGGAATACATAAAATAAAATGCGTCGAAAATTCAAAGGGAAAGTTTCGTCCATTTTCCACCAGGACTGACTGTGCTTTTCATCCCCAGAGAGGTCATATATCTGCACACTGTGGGTGAACAAGGGGATCCAACAAAGGGCTAATGATTTGTGAATGGGAGGGTCAGATCTGAGTGGAGTGGACATTCTCTAGCTCACGATCTAAACATCGGTCTAATTCCGGGGTTAAATATTGTTTTAGGGTAGAAGGTAGTCGATAAGCCTACAAGGCAAATACACATAATGATCTGGTAAACTTTTACAAATAAGCTTCTTTGCGGAATATTTCTCCTTTGTTATTTAAGTGTATAGACAGTAAAACTTGATTAAGATTGAAACATCACACGACTCATGTTAACAGTAAAAACATGATCTAAATATATTAGGATCGCCTTAATACAACCCCTAGGTTACATAGTGTTGCACCTTATTCATGTACTTATAAATAGTTCAAGAAAGTTGCTTATTGTCGAAATTTTAGTTACATTCTGCTTGATGAACTCTGTTTACTTATCAATAAAAGCCTTAAATTGGAATGTCTGTAAAATATGTGGCACTGTTAATGTATTCATGGCCGAAGTAGATTGCTAACAACACTTCGATTGGGAGTTATACATTGAAATTCACATCAATGGTTTCAAGCTTAGAATCTCAATAGAGATAGGGGCTCAAATTTAAAGTTGAAGGTGAAGATAAAGGGCGATGTCACTTTTTTACTATGAATTGCTCACTATTACTGAACTGCACATGACTTGTTGTCACGGCTTCATTAGTTTAATGAGTTCTAAAGCCTCGTCTTTGCTAACGCAACAACACCCATGCCTATTGTTACTGTATTTTAACCAGTTTAAAGTTACTCACATTATTTAGTCTGAAACTTCTTTTTGAAGCTTGTCACACTAAGATTTCTTAAGAATCAGCTCAGATAATTTTATACTAGGGTATCAAAAAAAGTCCGTTCTTACTTACTTTTCATTATGAACTTTCAAACTACAAAAGCAGTTCATATAGTTTCACAATAGTTGTACTGGGCAGCTTTGTTGTCTGGATGTAGAACACGCTCCGGTCCTTACCAGAGGAGGTTGGATCAGATGGGATCCAAAGGGGACCACGTCTTCAAGAGAGGCTTGCCATAATCTTGGGGAGGTCCACCCCGAGTTGGCAAAACTCTCCAGTCTCCATGTCTTGGGGGTTAGAGTCCCTTAAGTGGTTGTCAGCGGGTTTGCTTGTCGCTTTCTCTCATGATTGTCTGGTCAGCTGAACCTGGCCCCATTCCTCTCCTGAATCCAGACTTCCTTTCATTCCGGTGGTAGTGCAATACGCCCAAAAGACGTGGCAGACATGCATAATGGTAACCAGTACCTATACCACTTGATTCCCTTAATTTAACATCTAAAGTCTCTTAGTGATGAACCCGCTTAGAAGTTTATACGTATTCAAGGTATTAAGATAATGTTGTTTGTTAAAAGTGAAAATAATAACAGAATAGAAGCAGGACAAGAAGAAATTCAAGCAAACTTGACGCTTTCAAATTATTTTACTGGCTCTAACATGTTTTAACCATTTACCTAATTCAATAAAAAGCATAGAAAACAAAATAAATTTGAAAGAGAAACAAAAAGAGTCTTCTAACTTATTACCATGCGGAAACTCTATTTTCTACAATAGAATGGCATCTTCGGAAAAAAAGCAGTTTTGTCCAAGCAAAAACATACCATATATGTACTCAAAATGGTCTTTCTTTCTTTATCATTGCGTGAACACCAATAAATGCCTGGCTGACCACGCAGCCACAACTCTTGCCCGTAATCTCTTCTAGAGCAAGTCACAAACAGATCACAACCTCGGTGCTACTTTACGTTATTGTTTCTTCTTTCTTCTTCGCAAAACTACATTATTTACATTGTTGTTTGTCTTCTTTTAAGTATTATTTGTTAGCTAATTTAAAATTAATGATAGAATTCACTGTGTTCAATTAATTATTTGACTGATGAAAAAAGAAACAATAAACGTGGTCATTCATTATATATAAATTTTTCCTAGGTATAAATTCACCAAATCAACATGTTATTAGTGTCATTTATCCTAGCATTAAAACACAGATGGGAAAGGCAGGCCTTATGTGTGTTTATATCTTACCTAAACTGTCTACAACGTATTGTTACTGTAATGTTGCAAACATGTCTACACATAAACGCTTCCAATGCTACCAATGCTGTAAACTGAAACCAGGTGCCTGAGTACGTCAATTGTACGCAGTAATTGCGCCACTTACGAGAGTTATGTAGCAATTTGCGTCACTCAACTTCCAATGGGCGTGTGTTTGTGTACAACTCTATTATAGCTTTGTGTGTTTGGAAATCAGCAACAAAGCAAAGTTTGCGTCTATGACCGTTCTAATCACTAGTTTGGGGAAATCCATTCATCTATTTACCACTTTGAGCAGCTAATCAGGTCTTTTAGAGTTAAGACTTAACTACCGATGGGCTACGCGTTCCTGTAAGTTCAATTAGTAAGTTGCTTTAAACATCGAATTACTAGCAATTTTGAATGTCATTCTGCTGTTGTTATTTGGCATTATAACATCTTTATTTTTACTAAAAGGTAAGTAAAGGCATTATAACATCTTTTATTGATTTAAGAACTTATGTGTTTTGACATAATTGAAATAAAACTTTTGATAACCACAATGTAAAACTAATTTAATTAACGCAAATATTTCGACTAGGTGTGATCATCATCAATGTATAGAAAGAGAGAAAATTAATTACATACATGAAATAAAAATGATTTGAAACAAATAAAATTTATTTAAGAACTTATACATTATATTAAATATAGTTTTACATTGTGAAGTTAATCAAAGTTTATTTCCATTTTAACATCTTATTTCAAATTAAGTATTATAGCATACAGAAGTTAAATAAATGTAACAATTCTAAACAACGTACCTGACACGTAGCCACAAGCGCTACGGTGAATTTCAGCAAATTTCAACAATACAGAAAGAGTTTTCATTTATCAATTTTAAATTTTACAATATTCTTGTATACGTATTAGTAATTTTTTACAATTTCTTTTTGAGATTTGCTTTATTTACTCTGGGTTTCTATTGTAAAACGGTAGGTTCTAGAGCATCGGATGTTGCTTTGATCGATTGAGAAAGTAAAACTCTACTATACAAGGTGAACTACTTTTATTTCAATTGTATAGGTAAATCAAAACTTTGAATGACCACCATTTTGAAACTGACTGTTCGATATAGCAGGTTAACGAACCTAACCTAGATTTTTACAAAAGGAACAGTTGTATCAAGTTTCGTGAAAGTCGGACCAAAAATGCGACCTGGAGTGGTTAGACATATATATAAGCTCCTGAGAAAGTGTTGCCATTTAACTCAGGAGGTTTAAGCAAAGAAAACTGCAAACCACTTCTTCTACGAAGTTTAGTTCTATTTGGCGAGAGACATGAATAATTATTCCAACGAAAATTCGCTAATAACAACGGACAGAAAGTTATAGTTATATTTTTACAAACAACAACCAGACATAATATGTTTTACCTTTTTCTACCATCACAACTTATATACTGTCATGTACATTCATATCAATTTTGTTTGATCTTCAGTTGTTTTTCAACCGTATTCTACAGTGTAAAAACGAACACTGTCAAACAATAGGTAAAGTTGGAGGTGAAGCATGTCTTGAAGTCATTTCCAGAAGGTTCCTAATTTCTTCAGGCAGAATGCTGTGTTCATTCAACCTTATCCAAAATCTCTAGGTTACGTGTGCTGCGTCAAACTATCACAAGCTGCGCATGGTGTCTAGATTGTGCTCGATGTTACGGTGGCTGTGTAGATTATCACTTCCTCAATATTATGGTTTGATTTCTCCAGTCTTTTTTATTTCTGTCTTAAAACAAAATGTTATCTCAACAACAGATTAATATTAGTTGTCTCTGGGTTTCTTGACCTTGCTTTATTACTTAAATAAACATTTACTAACGAACATGTACAACTATATAAAGGAGCAGTTGGTATTGCTTCTGTTTGATTATCGTATTGTACTCTACGAACTATATAACGTTATTGGCTCTAAAACACTCGGAACAAACTTTACCTTGCTTTTTGCTCTGGAAGAGTTAATTTCACTAGCTAGTTTGATTAAAATGTTTGATAGCGTGATGTAGTCAAGTAAAATCCTTGAAAATTAAAAATGGGAAGTTTGAACAAAACGTCTATGTTATATCTGAGTTGGCTCTATTTATGTTTGGTGGTTATTATTTATTAGTTTAAATAATAATTTTAAGATTTTTGTATTTATTTATCTACTGTATAAAATGATTAGCGTAAAGCGAGCCCGGAGCTCGGACATGAAGCGGCTGAAGTGGAGCTGGGCTGGATGCCTCATTATCTGACCACTTGAGCTCACATGGCCTACACACACAGGGACGATTATCTTTTCAGTTTCCACTGCGCAGTCAAACCTTACATTAGTGCTAAGTACCTTATAATTTGGGATATTTACTGTTAAAAGACAAATGTCTAATTAGTCAAGAGCCTTGAATAAGCTTAACAAAACGGCCCTTTAGTTGAAAATGCTTTTAATTTAGCTGTTTAAAAAAAGTAAAATTTGTCGTTGAAAATACAACATTTCTCTCTCCGCTTTTGGTAAATATGAGTTATGTTTGCTTATTGAAATAGACTCGTACTTGTTTTTCAGATCACTGTTTATAAGCTTTAACCCAATACCGTACTTTGTGTTTTATCTAAGCTGAAATTTATATTTACAGGTATGAAACAGTTGAAAACACGTCAATACAAATAATTACAAAATTTTAACAAATGTATTGAAAGATTCAGTTTGTTATACATATAAACCATAGACTACATTTGTCTCTAACAATAGGAAAATAATTGTTTATGTCAAACTGAATATCCTCTAGCATATTTCGTTCTTTTTTGTAGTGGCTCCAAATGTGCTCCCAACATGCAAGTCGGTTTGCATCGGTAAGCAACACGTATAACAAAATCATTATGTTACCAATTAAATTGGTTATAACGATAATACTAATTCACCGTATTTATAAGTTCAAATGAAAGATAAAGTAAGGATTCAGCAACCCTATACTCCACTTAACCTAGAAACTTAATTCTACACAAAACTCTAATACCCAGTCCATGGTGAAGTATTTCATGTTCAGAAATGACTTCTTCTCTATAAAATGCTTTTTTAAATAGTTGTGTATAAGGTTATACAACAAGATATGGACCACTAAAAGCTAGTTATGTAGCCACTCCTTCGTTAGTATGCAACTGGAGTGTGAGTGTGACAGTTGCATGATAATTACACGTAATTATACAACTCTACCCGGAGCCAAGCGCTATATTGCTGTGTTTATTTGTGGACAGCATCTCCCTCGTTGAATCCCAAATGTGTACACATGTTTTAAACCTTGATTTTCGTCCTTTAGACACCTTTATACTCATTACAACTTGAAAAATTATATGAAAGTAAAGCCTGACGAGGAAAGGGGCTTTGAATATTGACTTCAAAATCCTTCACTTGAGCGAGTTTTAATTGAAAATTAATCCTCCATTGTCTGGGCTTCAGAGTAGAGTGGCTGCAAGTCAGTTTCATATCAAGGGGGATTGGAGCTGAAACCCAATGAAGGACAATACAAGTAAGGAAGCTTTTATTGATTTATGAGAAGCAGCTAATTTTGTATTAAAATAAATATGTTTTGCGCTGTTGAGAACTGTTGTAAAATTTATTTAATGCCAGGTTCATGGTTTCTATAATATTTGCTATGTTCCTTAAACTTTGTTAATTATTTAATATGATATAGTGTAAGGATAAATAAGGACCTTGACAGCGGGTGAAGTTTCCAGAGTTTCCGAAACGTGGGGATTAGCATTTCACCTGAAATTGTTGGAAACGTTCTAGATATAATTTGTGTAAACCTTACATTAACACTTACTGTCGTTAATGTAGTTTGTTAAACACGAATAATGGTCGTACTGCTTGATAAAAATGACGTGCTAAAATCTGTTTTATTGATCTAATTACTCTGTTTATGTTTCTTCTAAATTATTATACTTCGATAACTTTTTGAAAAAAATCTTTAAACAGTTTATTGATTCGTAGTCATTTTTACAATAAAATTGTGTTGACTACTACCACTGGTAAGACAAGGTCCAATTCTGTAACTATGTAATTTAAAACTATAATAATTTATACTAAATAGAAGTATTCATAAATTCATCTGAAGTGTAAAATAGATGGTTTATTAGGTAATTTTTCAGTTTTTTTTTTCTAATTGAAACAAAGTTGTTGGTTGATCTAATATCTATTGGGAGTTTTTTAAATAATTTTTCAACAGCCTGAAATGGAAGTTTATTAAACTTCAAATTTCAACAGTGTTTACTGATGATATTTACCGTGCGTGTCATCATTGATTACAGAAGTCATCTATGGTATTTACCGCTATATTTTGCTGTGAAGAAGTAGATTTGCTCAAACCCTCATGCTTGGGTTTGGTATTAATTTCCGGTTTGCACCCTCCTGCACCGGAATCCTAATAATATTTACACATATATTTTATCTCATATCTGAAGCTAAAGTATGTGAAATATTCATATTAAAATATTAGTGTAATTTTATCTTTCCCACGTTTTTATATGAATATGTGTGTTATATGTATATTTTATGTAGTTGGGACAAAACTACTTTTACCTAATAACTTTCGAGGGGTTTTTCGGCTGTATAAATGGTTTCATAAAAATCATGAGAAGTTGATAGTAATCTTTACTGGTTTTGATGAAGCAACTAAAATAACTGATTGTGTTTTTAAAATTACGAGCATTGGACCAAGCACCAAGTCCCTTGGATCGCTTTGAGAATCTGCGTGAAAGAAGTAGAAAAAGAAAACTTGTAGGTCTATGCTATTCAAACTGTAAATAACACAGGTTTTATTGGGTGGATTCCAATTCACACCCCTAAAAGCGAAAGTTTGAGGCGGTCCGAATTCACACCTCGTGAACATGGATGAGCAATTACAGTACGCATCGCTACATCTTTGACAAGCGGCATATTGTACAATTGAGTAAATTGTATTTAGTTGTCATTAAAATTCCCAAAATTGATCAGAAACAATTGTCAAATTTTAAAACAAAGTAGTTCTCAAATAAAACACGTTTTATTTATTTTGGCCAATCAAGCAATTTCAAAGTGAATAAATATACACTGAAAACATTAAACACCCATGGTAAAAGTGTTTTAGAATAAACACTTTATTACCAAAGTGTTTTATGTTTCAATCAATATTTTGTTGAAGACCCTATACAATAAAAATTGTACAAACATTGAGGTTAATTTAAATAAGAAAATAAATATTAAACCTTTTGTATTTACAGAATTGTATTTATTAATTGTACATGTGCATCTCACAGTTTCGTGAACCTTTTGCTAACTTTAGCTACATATACCTTTCTTGATATTTTCCCACTAAGATATTCACTCTTGGCAACACAAAGTTCGTCTAGAGCACGTTGGTGGGCTTTACCTCGGTTTTCCTGGGGTTCATTTAGAGACTGTATCTTAATGTAAACAAATGTTTGATTACTGATTAGTTCCCTGACAAAGGTAAAAACATCGGGGTGTGCTTGGTAAAACTTTTTTCCAAAGTGTGCGTGGAAAGATTCGCATGGATTTGTTGTTACACTGTATCTGTTAAAGGATGCCCAAATTTCCGCTGGGAACAAAGCACCGGTTTCCAAATATGTTTCCACTAAATAGTCACTAAACTGTCTACTTTTTGGGTTATCTGGTAGATTGTCCATGAAGTCCTCTACGTAAGCGTCGTGGACTTCTTCCGGCTTCAGATAAGGCAACCCGAACACTTTCACAACCAACTTCGTTCCTCGTGAGTGTTGGTCATCCCCAGTCAGGTACCGGATAGCTGTCAGGACCGCCTGTTAAAGGTGAGGTGAAGCGTACAATAATTGCTCACCGTTGTTGACGGGGTGTGAATTCGGATCGCCTTGAACTTTCGCTTTTAGGGGTGTGAGTTGAAATTCAGC
>CM032061.1:24927-39909 GCA_018831715.1 Matsumurasca onukii
CCCTGCTTAACGAGACGCTGCAAGTGGCATAAGTCACCTACACCACCTAACATCGGAGATTTGCAATCATCGTCGAAGAAGACAATCCAAGAAACAGCTGGCCTCTTGACGATCTCCGCAGTCTACCCTGGCGGAGACAATCAAATAAGAGTAGTTGATATCCAGACTACATCAGGAACCTTCCGTCGTCCACTAACGAAAGTTGCTGTGTTCAGGGCGGCTCGACCATGCATGCCCTGGCAGACTCAACGGCAGCCCCCAGAGGTGGTCTGAGGGACTCTGCCCAGTGGGGTCCGCCCCTCAAAATCTTTGAAATTTCAAAGCGAAATACCCTGTTTAAAGCGTTTGAAAGTGGGCTACTGTTAAACGCTATAACAAAAATAACTGACTACATTACCAGTAAAATGACTGTGAAGAGAAAGCATTATTTTTATATAAAATGTTTATGAAAGCCTTCTGACTAGCACTAAGCAATTTAAAACCTCGTTGTTTTGAGGACTTTTAAAAACGGTCTTTTTTTGTTGCTTTTCAGCCACCCTTTTCTGAAATTTTGCCCATTCTGGCTTAGAAAGCTCATGGTACAGTATTTCCCTGCCCTATACACCTCCAGGCACCAACACATTTACACAAATCAATCACAAGTACTCAACTCAAACGAATAATCACTGTTCAACTCTTGAAATAGAAAGGAACATGTCACAAACAAAATGTCGAATGCAAGTGTAAATTTACTGTGCATTGCTGCAGTTCACACGCTCTTCGTGATAGTTAATTAATAAAATACAATTCCTTTTTTGTTCAGAGTATCGTTAATTCTCTAAAAGTATTTCCCCTTTTCTTTCTATAAAAATTCCCTTTTTAGCACTATGCACCCAGTGCCCCCAAAACCCCGGCCTCCCACTCTCTGGCTGCCCCCCGGTTGCCGGTCCTCGAGCCGCCTGGTCCGCCCAGTGGTCACTTCAGAGAACGCCTGAATTGTCCGACCAAGGAACACATGACGACAACCACGCCCATACAACTTGCATAAGGGTCCGCCAGCCTTGAAAGAAGGTTGTTCCTTCTTTTAAGTAAAAACTCTATCTATAAACCTGAAAATAAACTTTAAAACTCTTGTTTTACCGCTAAAGTTGATCGTAATTTCAGTATTTCAGGAGGTGATAATCTAAATTTCACTATGGCTTTTCAGCTGTAAAAGTTCATTTGTAGACTGACATTGAATTGAAGAAAGTCTCATTTTTTCAATTGACAGTATATAACCCTATGTTTGAAGTTTTTTTTTTGACGAAGGTAGAATATTTTCTGATTATAAAAATACCGTAATTATGCAAGCTAATGGAAGAGGAATTATTCATAGTTTTTATATACATGATTTTGGATTCACCCTATAGGGAACTTTCTACATTCTTATTGGTCATTTTGATTCCTTTGTAAGGTAACTGACTCATTCAACAAAACTCTGAAGAATATCTTTTTTATTGGCAGTGCATAAATCGGGACTTAATTTCTCTATAAATTGTTGTTTAATGTCTTAAAGTGTGTGTGAATTTTCTGTTGAATTTAGGCTAGTTATCACAAAATAAAATAAGTTAAAAGAAAAAAGGTGAACTAGATCCTTGATTTAATTTTGAAAGTAAAGTCACAAAGATGAAAAATGAATCATGACAACAACTTGCGTGAACAAAATATATTACCAATTAAATCAGTTTCAAAATTGTTTGTTAAAAATGTCACAAAAGTTCCATTAAGTTTCGCTTGCATCTTAAACCATGTCGATCCAAGGAAAGCAACAGGCATGGTGGTGGAGGCCATCCCAACCTTCGTCCAGGAAAGGGTTCACAAAACAGGAAGTCCTGGGCTACATCAAAACCAACTACCGGCCGTCTAGGTCAGGACAATTGGGTATAATAACACATCTCCTGTTTTGTGAACCCTCCTAAACGGAATAACTGACCTTTCACTTAAGTCGACTATAAACAGACTTGCTTATGTGTTTATTGCTATTTCAGCCCTACTTATTGCTTATTAATACCTTTATATTCCGGTGACACGCTCGTCACCCACATCTTTAACTGCTATTTAGTGTAGGTAGTTGACCTGGCCACGTTGGCGCTGGTAGAGGCTATAGAGTAGTACTCGCGCCACCAGCTACGTAGTGGGGATGACTTACGGTCGTTGACCTGATGATATGCCACGTTAGCTGGTAGAGGCTATGGAGTAGTACTCGCGCTATCAGCTAACGTGGTGAGGGTGACTTACGGTTCGCCGTATGTCGGACATACTCTGTCCGGAGACTAACGCTGAACGACATCTCTGATTGGCACCGCCAATTAGGGACACCTTGACTGAACTGGTCGTATGAGGTGGAGGGTCTACTCTTGTGGTAAGATTACCAACACTGATCGGCATATAGCTGACACAGTAAAAGACACTGTCCATTCGTGCTGGGCGAAGCAGTGTCACGGGCAGCATCAGCTGACTCGAAGGTCCCAGAATCCGCTCCGGGGGCCGGGGGTGTTCGGCAAGGGCGGCTGCAGCTAGTATGTGGGAACCCGCAAGGGCGGCTGCAGCTAGTATGTGGGAACCCGTTCGGACATGCCCCCCTCCAAGTGGCGGTGAGACACGAGCATCCCCAAGGGGACAGAACGATGTTGCCGAGCACTAGTCGGTGTGGAATGGTGCTCGGTCGACAGCGCATAGGAACCAAACCACGGTTTGTGACCTGTGCGGGAACGAATTCCTTAATTGGACATGAATGATGCCGGCTACTCCGCAAGGGGAGGACCCTGGCCAGGCACAATAGGAAATAACCCATGCCTATGAGCTCGTCCAGGGGCTTAAGTTGGGTAGGCCTAGGCAATCCTAGGCCGGTCTGGTGAGCCGACCGGAAACTAAACTGATTCGGTACCACGGGCCGGGGTTCACGCCCGGATGGTTCTGCCATCTGCCCCGGATGGGTTAGGAGTCTGCTTGCAGACAGTACCGTGGTGGTGTGTGGTTTGGGTCGGTGAAATACCGGCTAGTCCCTTCGGGGATTCTCCTGGTGGCAAGAGACGAACATCAGGCGTTGGGGGGATACGATACCCCTTAACCCGTATGCTAGAAAACGGGTGCGGTAGCAGTACCGTCCGACTCCCAGCTGGAACAGGGGGAAGGGACTTACTAGAGTGTGTGGGTGTCCAATCCTGGAATGAATCCCACCCGTCCCGAATAGGCGCTGCCTCTGTGGACGTATTCCCAGGAGGGAATAGCTCGACTGGTGTAAATGGTAGTAACACGAAAGCAATGTCCCAAAACACTGTGCACATGATTTTTTGGGCAGACATCGTTTGTTTGAACTTGACTTTCCTTGTCATGAACATTGGAGCGGCCATCTTTAAACACCCTAACCCATTTTCTTACTATTCCTTCTCTCATAATGTTTTCTCACTGCACTGCCCTGATCTCACGAGCAAACATCGACTGCTTTCAGGCCTTTGGCACTGAGAAAATTAATCACAAATCGAATCCGTAGTCGGCGAACTTTTGATTGACGGAGGCATTTTAAACGGTCACATGCAAGCGTATGCATCAGCTAAAATGGCCGTAATGGTGTCAGGGCGTGACCAAGAGATGCAGGTACACAACGAACATGCGCTGAACGCCGCTCTGTACGCTGCAGCGTAATTCCAAAACGGTACTTACTTTAAAACACTGTAATTACTCATCTCAAACGAATAATCACTGTTCAACTGTAACTAGAAAAAAAATGTATGAAATAAAAAGGAACATGTCACAAGCAAAATGACCAATTGCAAGTCTAAAATATGAACTGTGCATTGCTGCAGTCCACCCTTTCGCATGGTTAATTAATAGCATATAATTCCTTTTTTGTTCTGGGTTTCGTTAATTCTCTAAGTATTTTTCCTTTTCTTTCTATAAGAGTTCCCTTTTTAGCTGTATGCACCCGGCGCCCCCCAAAAAATACCACCCTCCTACTGGCTGGGTTGCTGGTTCTCGGCCGCCTCTGGCTGTGTTACCTGAGGAGGGAAAGATGTTAATGACTAATATTATTTTCTCCAAAGTCTGTCTACAAATTAATTGTATTTGTTTAAACTTTCAAACCATATGTTATATTATTATGCATTTGTTGACATTGTACACATAAGTTTTGTTGTCATTAAAAGTTGATATAATTTTAGACTGACCGCCTGAATTGTTATTGAACTAATAATTCACAAATAGTTTCATTCCAATAAAGAGCTTCAAAAGGGTATACGGTTGAGGGGGTTAGTTCACGGAAGTGCCTAAACATTTAGCCTACTCGTTCAGTCACCTGTACAACCGGCTTAAAGTAGTATAATTTTGTTGTTAATTCTAGAAAGTCTCTACAAGTGTGAAGTTATTATTGTCGATTGGCGATTGCCGTGTGTATTGAAATAAATAAATAAACAAAACTGCATTTACACAAAACTTGTTACTATTTTGTAATGAGTGGGTAAAATTCCAGTATAGTGACTGGTGCCTATTTTGCACTTTTCAAAGTTGAAACCTCCCAAAAAGTGAAAAACATGTGTTGACATTGGAAAATTTGCGGAAATCATTAAAAACAATGTTTTTTTAAGTCTCACTATTCATTTTCCACTGCCGTAACGGACATGGCGCTTCATTCACGCGAACGATTGTTAAGTGAGGATGGGATACAGCGGACTGAATTAAACGGTTGATGCCGTGATGCGCACTGCTTTGTGGCTATTTCACTGAGCTTCTCTTCATTCCAACTAACATAAAAATTAAACTAACCTAACCCCACGATGATACCTTATTTAGCCTTTAAGTTAATTTGAAAAAGAGGAAGACTGAACTAGCTATGTAACAGCCAAGTGGATGACGGAGAGTGTCTTGGTGCACCGGCACGTTCAACGTCTTCCGCTCTAAAATAGTCTCAACTTTAAAGCCATTTTTAAATATGTTCGCACCTTTAACAATTTTTGTTTGCATAAGGGTCCTCTCCTCATTGTGTTAAATTTGTTATTAGAAGACAAGTCACTATATTGGAATAATACCAATGGCTGTACTAAAAATGATATTGGATCCATGTACAAACGCTCTGGAGACTGGACCCTAAGTCAAACTAACCGATGCCTATGTAAAAAAATTCTTATTTATTGTTTGTAAGGATCCAAACGGGATCAAACAATTAATGACTATAGGCCTACTGTAAACATGAGCCCCACACAACTGCACATAATGTATACACGACGTGAACTGATGAATTAAATAAAGAATACAATAAGTTGAGACTTGCTCCCTGGTCCCGTCCGGCAAGTGCCAGCCAGCCGGACTAAGCGGAGACCTACTGTACTGTAAGCCTTGTTACTCAGTATCTACTTATCAACTTGTATGTACCCTGCCACCAATATAGACCTGGGCCCTGCAAATAGGCGGCGCTAGGTTACAGATATGGACTTATTTTCCTTAAGGTGGCAGCAGACGTGTCAAATATAAATCTATGTTGTAGAACCGCAACATCTCTCAATATTTTAAGGTTTGGAAGGAACGGTGTCGTCCGTTATCGAGCCTACCCTCCAGAACTAAACAAAGTTTTAGCCGTAGGTTAGTACCATCAAGTTATTGAATAAACTTTACACGAAAGAGTTGAAAATCAATGTGGAACAAGTATTATAAAAGCATTAGGCTTAATTTAAAGAACGATCTACTTTAAAAAATATACTAACCCTCAATCAAGTACTATCAAGCATAAAATACATAAGTAGGCCTATACTTACGGTGGCAACTCCTTCACCATTTTTTGCAGCTGCTCATTGTAAAAATATAGCTTACGCTGGCAATCCTCTGAACTGATTACTTCCTTTATCGGAAAACACTCTATTGTGCCCTCGTTCTCAGACATGTTTGTAGTTTTTAAACAATGAATAAAGTCTTACTTCAGATACGTGGGATATAAACAGTAATAAACTAGCTTAACTTTGAAAATTTGATATGGATTAAACAAAAAATTAAATACTTATCCAGTTCACAAAATTAAAAATACAATGTCATGAATCACTTCTTTCCTGATTTTTTTATTCCACCACCAACCAATGGACCTTTTGAGCAGCTTTCGTCTTAGCTTCTGCCAACGCCTTTTGAGCTTCCTTTTGCTTCTGTTTCAATTTCAGGTCTTCTTCGTCAAGCTCTTTGTTATCCTTTTTTGGTGCTTTCAAAGGTTTCTTCTTGCCTCCTTCTCTGCTAGACATTATATCTCTGCAAGTTAAATAAAATCACAAAATTGCAAGTATAATTAAAAGATGCACGTGCTAATTCAAGATTTTCGTAAAAGTGGTACTTGATACTTTGGGTTAGGTGATCTGGTCAAGGAAATAGGAATCGTTTGGGTTTTCGGACAGATTCGCTCTAAAAAGCAGTGTTGCCACCACCAACTTGTACCTTCAGAGACCAAAGAAATTACCCTAATATTCAGTGAAATTACCGTGTATTTTTTGGAATGTAATGGAATTAATCGCGCACATAATTATTTATACAAGTATGGTAAACACAAATTGGATTCGATACATTATAAAAAATCGAAATTTACAGCTACAAACTTGTAAAATGGTTTGTTTGCAGTGGAGGAGTTAGTTATTTAATCCGACAGTGGCACTTTTCTCAATTTGTGCCAGGGCTTTGTGAAACCACAGTGTTAAGAGTTTGTCCCATGTTATAAGCGGCGCCCGGCCTCGGATCAAGTACAGGGGCCTCTTAACTGTCCCGGTGGTATAGTGGCCACCAGCGTCCGAAGCATGTTGCGAGTTCAACTTTGGTTCCAACCAATAGAACTTATTTCAAATGGAAAACAATTTTTTGAACACGGGAGGTTGCATAACATTTGTTGTCAATGCACTCTTAACAACAGCAGTTACAAGTTTGTGCCCTAAAGTCCAGCTTCAGAAGAGGACGCCTATTCGGTAATTAAAAGTTTTCTATCGAAATTATCAAGATGAAATCTTTTCATGGCTTGTCAAATCATGTTCTAATGAAACCATTTATGTGCTGACAGACCTAACCAATAAGTCTTTCTCACAGGACATTTTCCAAATATACTGAAACCTGCCAAAGTTGTTCCTATTTATGAAACAGGTTTCTGTCACGATGTTGCTATAACTATCGACCAATTTCCCTTTTACCTATTATTGGCAAAATAATTGAAACACTTTTTTTAAACATACTGTACTTCTTTCTTTTTTATCCAAGCACAATACTTCTTCAAAAGCCAATACGGATTTAGAAAAGGATAGTGCAACCAATACGGCATTGATGCAGTCAATAAACTTCTTGAAACTGTCATTGAAAGCTTAGACACCGGCAGACAGACATCAAGTACGAGTATATTCATCAATTTGACCTTGGAAGCATTTGATTGTGTGAATCATGGTATATTACTTGAAAAACTGTATGCATACGGTATTCGTGGGACTCCTTATAATTGGATAAAATCATAATTTTCTTACAGAACGCAGCAAGTTGAGGTTAGTGGTATTCTTTCAAGCTCAGTCTCTTTGAGATTTGGTGTGCCTCAGGGATCACTACTAGGACCAATACTATTTATAATTTATGTAAATGTCGTAAACAAGTTTATAAATCCTGAGAGTACTATATTATACGCTGATGATACCTTACTGACATTGAATAAAAATAATATCAAAGATTTAGAAATATCATATGCTTTGAACAGGTAAATACTTGTGTCCAATATTTTGACGAATTAAATCTAAAAACTAGTCTATTAAGTCAAATTACCTACATTACAGATTTACAGATTGAATCATCGTTTGATAATATCAATAATAACAGCCCCCTGATAATGATAAACGACGGAATCTTTGAAGAGTGGACAAGTGTTAAATTTCTTGACATCCGTATTGATAATTGATAAAGATCTACCTTGGAGCTCTCAGGCCTCAGGAATTTTTCTTCTTCGAAACTTATCCGAGTATTGTAAAACTAGTATTTTGAGAACTGCTTATTTTGGTTTAATGCATCTTAATATAAATTATGGAATTTCTTTATGGGGAGCATGTTCTAAACAGAGGTTTATGCGCCTTTTTATACTTTAGAAAAATGATGTACGATTCGTATCTAAAGCTAGATTTCGAGAACCTTGTAGGAAATTTTAAAACACTTCATTAATTGCACTACCTTTTATGTAAATTTTTAAAACAGTGGTTCTTTGTCTGACTAAATGTAATTTAGAAACTGGAGATAACTTTCATGTACATAATACAAGGTATTCTTCTAATGTATTGAGAAATAATTACCACAGGCTTCGGGTTTATGACCAACTCCCTTGTCAAGCTGGAGTTAAATTACGAGAACAATTAAACTACCTGAAAACATAAAAACCATAATTTGGGTCTTTTCAAACAAAAATTAAAATCATCATATTTAATTAATAATTTTACAGTGTGGGTGAATTTATGCATGACATTCAAACGTAATACAAGTTGATTTAATATTATAACTTACAGCAAAGACAATACATGCACAAGCTTCTTACATGGGTATGTATTGTCTTTGCTTACAGCATCACATCGGCCTCTCCCGGTACCATATAGGCTAGGTTTTATCGCATTTTTACCATTTTTGTAAATTATTAGTTATAGTTTTTTTTGTATAGTCAACACAATTCTTTTTGTAAACTGACTATTAAATTGTTATTGATAGGTTTGAACTTCAGGTAAACCCTCGCAGCCCTCTCTGCTGCGTCAGGCAAGTGAGTAGATACGCCTAATAGCGCATTTTGGTAACGAATACTGGAATAAAAACAGTGTCGGGTTCACAGCGAACCAACTCGTCACGATTCGAACACCGCCCAGTCCCGCGGTCCAACCACTTATTATTATTATCATCAAATATTTGTATTGGCTCGCAAACTTTTATATTAGTACCGTCTAGTTTTGGAATGGAATTAATTACACATAATTTATAAGTATGGTAAACACAAATCGAATTATAGGGTCAAATGTTTTTGGACTTATGTAAACTGTTGTAACTGTGAAAGTCTGCGCTCTAATTCCTAAAACAGCAATGGGCCAAATAAATAAAGTAAAATAAAACTATAACTTAAAAAAATAAATGAAAAAACTATTGCTCTTAAGCAGTAGGCTAATTTAATGTTTGTTCATCTTATGAAGACTCTTGAACAGAATCACAACCACGCGTGGTGTTTAGTTCTTCACACCAATAGACGCCGGGGGTACCCCACACGAGCAAGACACTTCCGAGGCACTTTCTCACTGACACACTTGTCCAACTCCTCCTGGGATAGGGTAGACCACGTGTCCTGAGGTAGACGAGGGCACCCCCATATCCAGTCGTGCAGATGCCTCAGCAGCTGTAAGAACCTCCAGTACACCCGCTGTGTCAGAGTACAACACGCCCCCGGGCTCTGCGGGGGAATGACGGGCGTCCTTAGCGAGAAGGAAGAGAGAAATTTGCTCGCAGTCTTCGCACATTTTAAAACAGGCCTTTTAGAAGAATAAATATTTTTATTAAACGGGTTTGATAAGACAGCTTGTTTGATGTTTTGAGACTCACAGGGCTTGACTTGAGGTTGACGAGTGGGTGGTTTATATTTAGCCTGGATTGGAAGGAATTTTATCGGTTTCCATTCACAACAACCATGTTCACGATAGAGAATCTTCGTAGAAGTGAAATCTGGTTTCTGATTAACGTTTTGGAACTGGTTAAATTCAAAATACTCGGCTCCACAGAGGAATGCCTTTGCTGAAGGAGTTGAGGATTCAGGACGAAACGTTTTGAATTCTAGAGGTTCTCGCTCTGATGTGTGAGGGTCGCACAGCACGACTGGTTGCCAACCTGGAGTTACCGACGTGCTGTTGTAGTTGGTACCACTTGGAACGAAGCTTCTGAAGTAAGTGCTTCTGGGTTTACACAGTTGACATTGTGCAAAGGTTTGTTCCATCTGAGTGCTTTTAGCTAAAGTTTCTCACTGTGAGTTTCTGAGTTAGGCGTAATGGAATTACACAAGGAATTTATTCCAGTAATTTTGGAATATATTACCTAGAAATTGGGAATATTCCCTTTTTATGTCAGCCTTTTGATTTAAATAGTAAAAACATATTGAAGCTTTACTGGAGAGGACTTTTTAATTTAATTAAAATTTCTAACGCACAGCAGTTTAATAAACTACTTTCGCGAAGGGCTTTCAAAAATGACCTATTTTGATTAATTGTGTAGTGTTTGTTTACTGTAGTTGTTGTGAAAACTTAGCAGCTGTTATAAAGGAACTAAAACATCATATACATACAGGACTTTCATAAAATAATGGTGCAGTGTCATCAGTAAAACTATAACCAAAGACAATACATACACTTGTCTTGGGTATGTATTGTCTTTGCTATAACGCGTCAAACCTAAACCCCCCAGCTGGTACCACTGTATCCGGGAACTCAAAGAGTTTTGTTTACAATTATTACAAAACAGCGGTGTCTTTTGTTAACCTAATTGTTTTGAAGAATCTTGAATGCCGTGTTTTGAATAATGACATGTTTTCAAATCAAGAACAAGCAAGGTTTGTTGTTTGGTACAGTAAATTAATATAAGTGACTTAGTCCAGTGAAGACTAAGGACGGCTTTGAATAAAGCTGCAACGATAGAAAAATATTATTCGATAGTATAGGAGGCAGTCTTTGGCACTGGATCAGCAAAGAAGTGTATAGTACGGGTACCAGTCCCAGGTGAAACAGTTGACAACGTCAGGAAATCTTGTCTTAGAAACCCTAAAAAATACATCCTGCCTAAACTTACAAATAACCGAATAAGTAGTTTTTCGATTAGCTCAGCTTTTTTCCAGGACATTAAATCTTTGCTGCTTTTAGGTTCTATATTTGATTTATTGAACCACACCACACAATTGGCTTTTTCTTGATCTGAAAGCATGTTAACATTAAAAACAACACTTTCAAGTTTCTACAAACCAATGAAGTTAAAAATTAGCTCAGCTGTTTTGTAATAAACGTAAACAAAACTCTTAGAGTACCCGAATACAGTGATACCATTCTCGGTTTTTAAGTTTGACGAACTACAATTTTACAAATAGTCGAAACTGCACCATTATTAAAAAAATCTGTATTTTCTCAATTGATGTGTCGCTCAATTACAACACAAATACTATAATATATACTGACACACATTCAGTGTTTACTATTCAGACGGCAATATACAAAAATGCACTTTCCAAACGGAACAAGATAAGGTAACAAGGTTTTAAAGTTCGTGTTCAGCGCGACAAAATGGTCCAAAAATGTAAAATTTGCTTAGTTTTGGAAAACAATTTCACCAGAAAGTTTTAGCCAAGGTTTATCGCCTTTGCAATAAGTTCTTTAAACCAGCGAAACTGTATGTGGTGTTGATAATATTGCAAACGGTAAAAAGACTGGAAGAGGCAAAGGCCGAAGAAAAATTGCGCGAACGCATTATTTTGAACACAAAAGATTCGTTTGTAGAACAAACACGCCTTTAAACAAACTATGTCTGCAGCTCAGCTACTTTTATTTACTGATCTGTTTTGCTGTGTTTTTTTATTTTAAAGATAATGTTCAAACCTTCATCTATTCTTTTCTTGCAATGTAAATATTATTGCTTGCCCTCTCTTACCTGTAGAAATATAGTTCATTACATCTTTCTTCACTGTACGTTGCGATATGTAAAGCAGTCAAAAGTAGAGCAGACTGCTTTGAAAAGTGTCATGAGAATTTCTGGCTTTCTCACTCAAAGTTTCCAACTCAAGCTGTACAGTTTCATGTTAGTTGAAAGCTTTGATCCTATAAATGCAGCAATGCCAGCACGATATGGTTGGTCTGTCGATGAAACTGAGAACATAGACCAAAGACAATACATGTATTGTCTTTGCATAGACGCTCTATGTAAAGTTGGAACTAGTTCGGTCTATACTGCACTTGGCTCCCAAGAGAGGAATGTTTCCAAAGTAATAAAAAGTTATTTCCCGCTAGCAATATGCTAAAAGCCTCTTAAAATATCTGCTTCAAGAGCTAGTGAAAGTGATTACCGGCGTGGTGGCTCATGGCTGAGACGGTAGCGTGCGAGACTGTGGATCTGAAGTTCACAGGTTCGAGCCCCGCCTCAGCCAACGGTCGGTAGTTAATTCGTCGCTAAGGTCACCGCACAGGCTGACTGGTGAGTCATCATAAAACTAAAAATAATCCAATAAAAATACATACTAATTTATATAGTTCCTGATATTATTCTTTTTCAGTTTCAAAAGTGTGTATCATATAATTCATGTTATCGTTTTTCCGAACTTTCAGTATACGCATAATAAATTTACAGGTATAAAAATACTCATATAAGCCATTAAACACTGTAAGTTACAACTGTAATATAAATAGTCAGGGAAGTTTTAATCTCATACAGTAAAACTCTAATAATAAAAATATTTTTAAGATTAAAATACAATAAATGTTATAAACATGGTACTAAGACGTTTCGTTCTTTGTGATGATGAAAATGAATAGATCTATTTCCTGTGTAAATTCGCTAATAAACGCAGAAACACTTTGCCAAAGTATTTAACAGTCAGTTCTTCCTCTATAACAGCTGTCACCTGCCAATGATCTCTTCTGTTGTTATTGATCAAATACAATGTTTTATCAACTGTGACTTTAGTTTACAAGTAGATGCCAATTCTTTAGAGATATTGCTGTCATTAACTTGGCTGAGCAGTGTTCCTACAGTAAACCTTCAGTATAGACGGCGAGTTAAAAGTTTAGATACTCCCTTTTAAATGGTAATTTTGGGGGACAGCTTTACATTTTTAAACGGTAAGACCCATAAAGTGACACCTCGTTTTAAAAAACTTGGTTAAAGAAGAAGAACAATGGGAATTAGAGCTTTATATCACAACCCAGTGCAAAATGGCAGCTCATTGAAACTAAGTAAAACTTAATAAGGCGTGTGAGTTAAAAGTATGGATACACCTTGTTTATTTTAAATGGATAAATTAAATTCAGGCTATTTTAATAGGAACCAAAAGTGAACGTTTTGGTGGGCAGGATATTTGTGGGCCAGCTCACTTTAAACCGCAAGACCCTAATTAAACACATCATTTTATAGATTATCAGTGGAAACTAGAATTTTTTTATGTCGACCTAGTACAAAATGGCAGCTCATTAAAACTGAGTAAAACTGAATAGAGGCCATTTTGTATTGGGTTGAGATAGAAAGCTATAGTTTCCATACTTATCTTTAACAAAACCTTTAATTGAGGTATCACTCAGTCGGTCTTACCATTTAAAAGCTTTGAGCTCTCCATCAAAAATCCCATTTCAAGGAAATGGGCGAGGTTGTAGTAGTGAACAAAGAGTACACTTTTATTTCCTATAAAGGTATCCTGAGTTTCATTTGCTATCTTAATCCCTTTTAAATTTAACAGGGTGTGTCCACATTTTTAACAACTCGATCACTCTGTATAAGCAGTTATTCATATCTCATTGGCAAGCTACCAATACTTCAGTAAATTGATCATAAATCTACCATAAATAATTACCAAAAATGCATAAATCGATAAGTTCGTTGTTTGTTTGTGACGTCACTGTTTGCTTTTACTCGTATTACAATAATTTCATTAGTTTACCATACAAACAATGTACACAAGACGAAAATCAAGGGGATATATTATTTTATGACCACTCTACTGTAGAGTTCATTTGTTCTGTTGTCTGTTGTACACTTTGTTCTATATTCAAAATTTATTTAGATTTTGGTAATTAATAAATAGTTTGTGTAGTACTAAATGTATTTAGGATAAATTAAAAGATGCGTTACGTTACAATGCATGAAATGAAATGAAAAGCGTATTTATTGGTGGTGAAGTTAGGGGACTTTAAAGTCCTCTCTTCCACTTGCACCCTTGAATTTATGAAACATCAAAAAGGTACAGTAAATTGCAAGTGTAGCCTATTCAACGTTTGAAAATGGAAACAATTGTCTTTACAAAAACACAATTTTTCAAAGTCAGATGTAATAAACATATTGTAATATTAAACATATTTTAAGCTGATGAAAGGGCCAGGGCATGTTATCATTGTGCAACTAGCATCCTCTTGCGTGCAAACTAATAAAAGTTTAAGTGAGACTAAATATTCAGTTCCAGACTGGCAAACACAAATACTCCGTGTTATCACGTTTGGCCGATATGGTTGAGTTGGAAATACACAGCGTAAAGGCTTGACGAGGCCACGACAGACTGAGCTATTGGATATTGAGCTTATTTTCCTCACAATATCAGTGTTCCGTCTCGTAGAAGCTCAATACTTTCCTGGTGTCAAGCAGTTTACACTCTCTAGATCTCGCTTCCCACATCTGCTGAGGTCAAAACATCATTACGGACGTTTTTTATAGTTTTTGGGTGAACAAAAAGTACACGAGGTTTTGGGATCTGGAATCTGACCCCGTCGTTAGGTGAAAAGTAAGTTGAAACATAACACAAAACATTAGTAAAATAATTAGCCTGAAACTAATCAGCGCAAGCTAACCAGTAACCCACCACCAAATAACCTGAATCTTTTAAGGGAGGTTAGACGGGGTCAGATTTTAGATCCCGAAATGTCGTGTATTTTTTGTTCATTCAAAAACGATGGAAAACATCCGCTATAATGTTTTAAACTCAGAAATTGTACCTTCGTCAACAACAAAGTACATCTGCCATTCAAACGATAGCATAATTTACGAATTTCCATAGGAATGGAGCAATTCATGTCTATCATAATGTAGAACGAAACGTTGTATACAACACGGAACGATGTTTTGAGCTCACGACGTTCATTCATACGACATTTAACAACATTTAACATTTCATCATGGGAAACAACTCAGTCAAGTCCTGAAAGCTTAATTAGGTCGCCTGTTATCTTTATAGTAAGTAGTTTATCATTCAGATATCCCGATGACGAGGTACTAAAACCT